>ML058402.1:1037500-1075353 GCA_003013855.2 Liriodendron chinense
CGAAGACAATAGCTGCCAACTCTAGATCATGCGTAGGGTAGTTCTACTCATGGACCTTGAGCTGGCGAGACGCATACGCTACTACTTTGCCATGTTGCATCAGGACAGCACCTAAGCCAATACGCGAGGCATCCGTGAAAATCACGAATCCATCACTCCCAGAGGGAAGATTAAGGACTGGTGCCGACAGTAAGACGATCCTTTAGCTCCACGAATGCCCGCTCACATGCGTCACTCCATACGAACTCAGCACCCTTTCTAGTCAATCTGGTTAACGGGGCAGCAATACGAGAGAAGCCCTCAATGAAACGACGGTAATAACCCGCTAGCCCTAGAAAAATTCAGACCTCAGACGCATTCGTGGGCTGGCACCACTGACGCACGGCATCAACCTTAGTTGGATCCACTGCTACTCCTTGACTCGTCACGATATGACCGAGGAACTTCACCTCCTCCTGCCAAAACTCGCACTTCTCCAACTTCGCATAAAGCTGGTGTGCATGGAGAGTCTGCAGGGTGATTGCTAAATGCTGCTCATGCTCCTCTCGGGTCCTTGAATAGATTAGAATGTCGTCAATGAACACTACAACAAACTGGTCAAGATACGGATGAAAGACCTCATTCATCAACTGCATGAACACTGCGGGCACATTGGTCAGTCCAAAGGACATGACCTGGAACTCAAAATGACCATAGCGCGTCCTAAATGCTATCTTCGGGATATCCTCCTCCCGGACACGAACTTGATGATAACCGGACCGTAGATCTATCTTTGAAAAGAACTTCGCCTCCCACAGCTGATCAAACAGATCGTCAATCCTCGGAAGCGGGTACTTGTTCTTGATCGTGACCTTATTGAGCTCGCGGTAATCTACACAAAACCTCAATGAGCCATCCTTCTTCTTCACAAAGAGTACCGGTGCTCCCTACGGTGAACTACTCGGACGGATGAAGCCTAGCTCGCGCAACTCGTCCAACTGCTTTTGCAGTTCTCGCAGCTCCAACGGTGCCATACTGTACGGGGCCTTTGAGATAGGCGCGGTACCGGGTACAAGGTCAATCTGGAACTCGGTATGCCGACGAGGCGGCAACCCCGGAATCTCCTGAAACACATTTGAAAAGTCACAAACGACCGGCAAGTGGTCGATGCTCAAACCAACCGGCTCCTCAATTGCACAAGCCATCAGTGCTGATAATTGCTCTCCTCTGGGTTCAGCATCAAATTGAAATTGCGGCATGCCGGGTATAAGGAAGGTGACCGTTCTCGCGAAACAGTCTATTATGGCATGATACTCAGACAACCAATCCATGCCCAAGATAACATCAAACTCGGACATCGGCAAAACAAACAAGTCGGCAGGCAAAAAGGTCTCTCCTACCAAGACGGGACAAGACGAACAAATCAAACTTAATGCTGCGATCTTCCCTAAGGGTGTCGACACTGACAAACCCTCGTGCACGGATTCTAATGGCAAACTAATCGATCGACAGAAATCCTCGGATATGAATGAATGTGATGCACCAGAATCAAATAGAACATGTGCTATGCATGCAGAGACAAGGAGTGTACCCTTTACGACTCCTCCTGGTGCCTGAGGGTCCTGCTGTGGGGAGGTGCCTGTCCCCTCTGCGGTCGTTGCTGCTGTTGATGCGTCCTCTGCTGCGGAGGAGCTCTCGGCGGTGGGATACTGCTGTCGCTGATGCTGCTGATGGGGTCTCGGCGGCTAATACTGCTGACGCTGCTGCCGGTGTGAATGGGGGCACTCCCTATGACGATGTCCCATCTCTCCGCACCCATAACAATGGCCTATAATTTGCTGCTACGGTGGTGCTGGGGGTGCTACGGGTGCCACTGGTGCTGCTGGTGCTCGGAAGGGTGGACGAGCTACATGCCTCTGCGGTGGTCGAAATCGCTGCTGTCGGAAGTTGCCAGAGGGTGCCTTTCTCTTCCCCTTTCGATCTCCGCCTTGACTGCGGATCCGCTGCGCGTCGGCCCACTCTGCCTCATAAATCTGGGCCCGCTCCACCACCTCCTCAAATGTAGGGAGCTTGTGTCCTGCGACACGGCCCCTAAGGCCAAGGCGCAACCCGCCCTCGAACCGACGGGCCTTTCGCCTTGCATCATCCACAAGATACGTCGCGAATCGAGACAACTCAACGAATCGGGCCTCGTACTGTGACACGATCATCTCTCCCTGGACTAGCGTCTCGAACTCTAATGCTCTCTGCTGACGGACATGCTCAGGGAAGAACTTCCGGTCAAATCGGTCCACAAAATCCTCCCAAGTCCACTCAAAATCTGCCTCTACTGTGCGGGTAATCGATGACCACCAATGCTCAGCCTCTCCCTGAAGAAGGAAGACAGCGAGAGCAACTCGCTGCACAGTCGTGCATCGCATAATGGTAAAGATCTTTTCTACTTCAGACTTCCATCTCTCTGCCGCCTCCGGGTTCGACTCGCCCGAGAACCGCAGGGGATCCATCTGCCTGAAATCCCTAAGTAAGGAACGGGCGCGATCCTGCTCAGATGTGGCAGGTGAATTGGCTGACCTCCTCTCTTGGCGCTCTACCAAGGAGGTCATGGCACGCAACATCTGCTGGAACTGACCAGCAGTCATGCTTGGAGCTGGGGCGGTCTGGGACGTACCCGCACTAGATGACTGCCTACCGGCGGCTCTCTTAGGTGCCATGTCTTACAGAAAAGGTAAGATCCTCTTAGCATCGGGTTACTTGTGAGTGCCCACACGTCAATCGAAATTTTCTAGGCATACAATAAGGGAGTCATAGTTTAAACTAAGTTCGAACCAAGTGAGTAAGACTGGGGTCCTAGCAATCATACAGTACAAGGTAGGTAATCAAAAGTTATTAGTAGATATGTAATGTTGTGGACAGGTATTCCCAAGTTATGCTCTGATACCAACTTCTGTCACGCCCCAAACTCGGGGACCGGGCTCACTAAATTTTCAGCCGCCGAATTCGGTGCCGACAGCCTCCGTAGAACCCCATTCTCGGCCCCTAGCTCCCATACGCCAAGTTCCGATCCTGGGATCCCACAAGGAGGATTTTCAGGGTAATCTCTTTTTTTTATTTTTATAGATGAGCATAAACACAAGTATACCAAACCAAAAGCATCACATCACATATCCACTAAGATAATCTTTTGAGTACAATGCTGCGGAAAAAGGAAATACAATGTATAACTGGAAACTGAAAGATCAAGTGCGCGCCCCTGTCTCACTGCCGTCGCACTATAGTATGACCTGCACGTAAACAATGTGCATAAGCTTACTATGAAGCTTAGAGAGTGCGTGGTGTGTGCGCAATGCATATGACAGGTATACAGATATCAGAGTAAGCGAAAATGATGGCAGGCTACACTACCAAGTCTATGAATGTCATTAGCCATCTCGAGGCTATGCAATGCAATGGGCCTAGATGGCCGAGTGTCATATGCTAGTGATGCAATGTGCGCATGTCAATCCTCAACTGCCATATATCATACGGTTTACAACTGGGACATCACCAGGGTCTAGTACACTCCAGACATTGGTTGCCGCCCATCGTGCGCATAACCAAGCGAGTGGAAGAGACCTCACTATCCGCCTCGTCAATGACATACAAGAAAATCCACCCGGCTCGTCGATAGCGAACCCATTCACGAGCTGGTCAAACTCAACCTAGTATATAGCCCTCTGCACCCGGGCGGGTAAGGTCACACCCCCTTTCAACCAACCTCGACACAGTGGGAGACGCGGCCTACTGGTATTTGGCCCTCATGCGCTCATAAATCCACTCGGTCTAGACATTGGAGCATCCTACTGGTACCACAGGGTTTATGGACTTTCACCCAAGGACATCTTTGGCGCCCAAGTGCTAGAACATATTTTCGGTGTCCATTTCTACCATCCACGATGTGACTGTGGTGGTTACAACCCCGATGCCGCTGGGGTGAGAATCTGATCATGACATGTATAATGCGAGATGCATGAATCATACTATCAAAGCCATGCACCAAACATGCGCATACCGCGCGATCATGTAGGGTGACCCTATCTCATACGTGTCCCCTAAGTATCTCAAGCTGTAAGGCATATGCTATGATCGACATCGTCCACAGTCAGTCATACATATGATGCGTATGTACAAATGAATGGGTATGATATTCATTACACTAAGCATATTATTAGTGTGACCTATCAAGCTAAGTATACTAGCATGTTACCAGACATATCATGTAATGTTGGCCTTGAATGGCCCAATATATATATATATATATATATATATATATATATATATATATATATATATATATATATATATATATATATATATATATATATAGAGAGAGAGAGAGAGAGAGAGAGAGAGAGAGAGAGAGAGAGAGAGAGAGAGAGAGAGAGAGTGAGACCCGAATTGTGGGCCCCATTGGAAATGTAAGGGTCTTCGCGGCATAGCCCACTTGAGACCACATCGGCCCCATACTTGGGCCTACACATACAAAATAGGCCGACAAAAATAGTGTACGGCATGGATAAAACATATATATCAAAGGAAGGACCATGGTGGGACTAAACAAATACATCACGTTGGAACCCACAGGGTGGGCCACCTGCTGGGCTACGTGGTGCCCAACTGGGTTCCAAGAAGTTTTGAATCAAGCAGATATTTGTATTTTCTCCTTCATCCTTATCCATGTGATCTCATGAACAGGTGTTGGATGACAATTAAGCATCACTGTAGAGCCTGGAAAGGTTTCAACGTTGGAAATCATTATTCCCACTGTTTCCAATGGCATGGCCCACTTGACATTGGATATGCTTAAATTTTTGGGCTCAGCCACGGAAATGTGCTGGAAAAACATATGGAGTGAAAAGATAAAGCACGTACATTCTATGTGGGCCCAACTGAGTTTTGGATCAAGCTGATATTTGTGTTTTCCATTCATATAGGTCTGCGTGACCTGATGGAGATGGTTCAGATGGAAAACCATCGTAATGGTGGGCCCTGAAAAGGGTTCAATGGTAGGCATTCATACTCACTGTTTCGTGTGGTGAGGCCCACCCAAGATTGGGACCTTCTTGGTCTTGGGGCTTGGGCCCTGAAATGATCTGAGAAAACAGGTGGACGGCTCGATAAAACAAATACATCAAGGTGGGTCCCACGAGGTGGGCCACTGGTGGACGGCTGAGGAGCCCAGCGTCCGTGGACGCTGGGTACTTCCAGCGTCAGAGGCTACGCCTCTCCTTCTTCTTTCTTCTTTCTTCTTTTTTTTTCTTGGTTTTGGTCCAGTGGGGCCCACATAAGGCTGATCCAATCCGTTCATCAGGTTCCCTAACTCATGGGGAGCCCATGGAGTCCAATATTGAACTGTTGATCCTGTCTAGAAACATCACAGTGGGCCATGAAAGTTTCAATAGTGGGCATCCTTGCCTCCACTGTTTTCCCATGGTGTGGTCCACCTGAGATCTGGTTCAGCCTCATTTTTGGTGTCTAGCCATAAAATAGGCTGGAGAAACAGACGGACGGTGTGGATCGAATACATGCATTAAGGTGGGTCCCACGAGTGGAGACCCTCTCCAAGCTCAAGCGTCCATACGCTGGACGTTCACAGCATCTCAGACGCTGGAACAGTCCAGCGTTGGACTTATTTTTTATTTTTTTATTTTTTGTTTTCTTTTGTTTATTTCGAGTGGGGCCCACATGGGTGTGATCCACTCCATTCATCAGGTTCCCCAGCTCATTGGGGACCTAATGAGCCCAATATTGGGCAGGTGAAAAGGTCTACAGATGTCACGGTGGGCCCAAGAAGTTTCGACAGTGGGCTCCATTGTCTCCACTGTTTCCTATGGTGCGGTCCACTTAAGATTTGAATCTGATTCAGATTCGGGCCCTGGCCCTAAAATGATTTGGGAAAACAGATGGATGGCATGGATAGATCACAAACATCAAGGTGGGTCCCACGAATGGGGACCCCACTCACAGCCCAGCGTCCAGACGCTGGACGTTCACAGCGTCTCAGACGCTGGAACCGTCCAGCGTTGGACTTCTTTGTATATATATATTTTTTTTTTATTTTTTTGTTTTCTTATGTTTATTTCAAGTGGGGCCCACATTAGTATTATCCCCACCATTCATCATGTTCCCCAGCTCCTGAGGAACACTTAGAGTCCAATATTGGACAGGTTACGGGATCTACATACATCACGGTGGGCCTAAGAAGTTTCGACAGTGGGCTACATTATCCCCACTGTTTTCTATGGTGTGGTCCACCTGAGACCTGGATCAGTCTCATTTTTGGTGTCCAGCCCTAAAATGGGCTAGAGAAACAGACGGATGATGTGGATAATACATGAACATCACGGTGGGTCCCACGAGTGGGCCCTATGGTTAACGCCCAATATTGGGCTTACCCAAGCGCTGCTGGGCAGCAGCGTCCTCTGGACGCTGTCTGTCCAGCGGCCAAGCTTTTCTTCTTCTTCTTCTTTTTTTTTATATTGTTATCCTAGCCTGGTGGGGTCCACACGTGCAGGATCCACTCCATTCATCAGCCGGGCCATCTCATGGTGGGCCCAATTAGCTTTGGATCAAGATAATCCTTGTAGTATACTTCATCAAGATCTTTGTGTTTTAAAGAATAGGAAAAAAAGAAAATAAAGCATCATGGTGGGCCACACAAGGTGGTCCATGTCGTGGCAGCGTGCGGGGCACGCTGTCTCACAACATGGCCCACTTGTGGGCCCGAAAATGAAAGGGAAAGAAGGAAGAAAGGGGAGTTCATGTCCCTTTTTATCACTCACTCGGACGGTTGGATCGGGTCGGATAGTAGATCGGACGGTCCGGATGATGGTTGGGGCCCTCCAAGCTTGGTTCCTCCCTCTAATCTCTCTCTTCTTAGTCTCTTCTCTCTCTCTCTCTCTCTCTCTCTCTCTCTCTCTCTCTTTCTCTTTCTCTCTCCGTCTCTCTAATGGGGTGGCTACGTATGGCACTTCTTGTAGGGACTTTGGGACATGGATGGCATTAGAAAAGGGAATGATGATAGCAAGGGGATGTGGTAATTATGAGAGTGAATGGCTTAGGTATGGGCTTAAGTTGACTTGTGAGGAGAGAGAGATGTACTTGATGAGACACTTGATTGATTGATGCTTGATTGATTGATGGGATGTTGATTGATTGATGGGACAACCTAGGGATTTGTGCAAGTGGGGCCCACACCATGCATGTGTAGTGTGGCCTGCCTTGATTTGCGCACATGTATGCATCTTTCAAACTAAGTATCGAAACGAAGCGTGCCGCACGGTGTTGGAGTCATGGCGTCCGCGCGGTCGCTGGAGTACAAGTCTCGGGTCGTTGCGATATTAAAATAGGGTGTTTGATCGAAACTCACCGGTTTGGACTGTTCCGAGTATGCCGTGCTCGGAAACGGGGCGTACGGAGGCTAATTATGGTACGGGTGTTACATCTGTGGGCCCCTCTTGATGAGATTAAAAAAATAAAATAAATAAATAGATAAATAAATAAAGTAAAGAAGAGAGAGAAGGAAGGGAGCGCTGGCCGTGGGTTGGTTGGGCTGCCCAGCAAGTGGCCCACTAGTGGGACCCACCTAGAATGTATGTGCTTTATCAATTCCGTCCATATGTTGTTCCAGCTCATTTTAGTGGCTGAGCCCAAACTTTAAGTATATCCAATTGTCAAGTGGGCCATGCCACGGGAAACAGTGGGAATGATCCCCACCGTTAAAACCTTCCCAGCCCTACAGTGATGTTTATTTGTCATTCAATCTGTTCATAAGATCACATGTATATGGATGAATGGGAAAACAAAAATATCAGTTTGATTCAAAACTCTTGGGGCCCATTTGGGTGCCACGCTCCAAGCAGCGTGCTTTGGCACGCTGCCCAGCAGGTGGCCTACCCTGTGGGTCCCACCACGATGTATCTGTTTTATCTATGCCGACCATCTATTTTTCCATATTATTTTAGGGCCGTGGGCCCTCATAATGGGGTAAATACAAACCTCAGGTGGACCACATTGTAGGAAACAGTCATTGATGCCCACCTTTGAAACCCTCCTTGGGGCCATTGTAATGTTTATTTATCCATCTAACCAAAGGTGATGAGGCCCAACTTTGGGTCCCACCTTGATGAATGTTGGGTATACCTTCTCGTTCTTCTTGGCAGGGGTGTGGGCCCAGTTTTGGGTGGGCCACACGTAGAAAATAAGGGTGGTTGAACGCCTACCATTGAAAACTTTACGAGACACATCTGTTATGTTTATTTGCCATTCTTCCTGTTCTTAAGTCACCCAGCCATGGGTGGGGTTTCACACGTGTGGTGTGCGGGCCCCACCATGGTGTTTGGTTGCCATCTCACTTGATTAGTGGGAAAGCACAAATATCGGGTTGATCCCAAACTGTTGGGGCCCATTGATGTATGTGGCTTCACCACTCCTTTGTGCGGTTATCCCCAACCATGGGGCCACCTTGTTATGCATGTGTTCTATCCATGTCAGCCATTGGCCACTATGGTGCGATATGTATGTTGACCATCCAATAGGACCGCCTTAATTTTGTGCTTGATCCAAACCATCCAAATGAATGGACCCTAGCATGTTATGTACAAGATAGCCTTGAGACCACCTTAGTGTGCGTGTTCGAATGACCGCGTTGTCCATCCCGTGGATCCACCTTGATGATTAGTTGTGTAAACCCTTATTAAAAGGTCATCCTTAGAGTTTGCTCGATCCAAGTCACAGGGCTACCTTCTTAAACTCACCCTGTTGAGCTGTCTTGTCAATTCACTTTGTTAACTCACCATGTTGACCCGCCTTGTCAACCTGCCTTATTGACTCACCACGTTGAATGATCCTAGTAACTCAGCTTGTTGTATACTCATATGACTCACCCCTCCTACCCTTGTACCCAACTATTAAAGACTACCATATCGTGTATATCTCATCTACGCCGTCCGTTTACCTTTAGGACGAGTGTGGGGCTCATCCTCGATGTTAGTATGTCATCTAGGCCATCCATTATATGGAGCCTATCTTGCAGTATGAGGTTAGACCTGTCGTCCCTTTTTGGACCTCATCGTATTGACCATCTATCTCAGATTACCCTACCATGTATGATTCTCTGTCACGACCTGTCTATCTTGCAACCCGTTCTATAACATTTCTTTTACGGACCATTATTGTGTTTATCTCAACTGTACTATAGGATTATGGGTCTCGACATGATTTTGGGTATTCTACTCTTGCCGCTCAAGTAGGTTCTACCTTTGATGTGTCGGTAGTGTATTCAATCATTTTCTTTCCATTTGAGTTATCTGAATGTTGAAGGTTAATCCACACCGTTCAATTGTTGGACCATCTGTGTTGTTGTATACCATCCATTTAGGGTCCTATCTCTTTGTGTTTGCTTGTGTTATGAGTGAATTATCTTTTTATGATGTTTTTAGTATATCTGTTGCCACACGTAGTATTGTTTGGAATACTCATATGTGATCTTTATACTATATGCTTCGACAACCACCATGCATGTGTAATGAGTATGCATCCCGAATCACCATTGTTAGTTGGGGACCACTAGGGCATAAACGCATTCATAAAGCATTCGAGATGTATTCACGCAAATGTAATTCATGTGCTCTCTATCGCAAACCTCTCCAATAGGCATGGGACTATTCCAGGACAGGAATCTATCATCCTGACTTACACTGTATGGTAGGAATAGCTTAGCATACCTTGTAGCCCTTGGTGCGAGATTCCCTGGCTAGCGACATCCCGCACTATGAATCGATCATTCATATGTGTCCCCTCATTTTAATCATATCTCAAATAGGTTGGACTAGATTGATTTATTGCCATCGTGGTAGATTGACTACTTGTTGGCATTCATATTGTATGCTTGGCTCATGCATCATGAATGCTTGGCTCATCTAATTATCTTGTATCAACCGGCCATATAGGCCGCGATTGTCGTGCAATTCATTACCAGTTGACGGTGATATTGTATTTGAGACCCTACAGTTTTATGGTGCTATTTGGAGACTTGCACGGGCATGTCGTCCCACATTTGTATGCATGGTTTCATTTCGCACCGTCTGCTTGTGCTGCATATAGCATGGTTACTACGTTGCAACCACAGCTCCATCGTGGTTTGCAGAACACCGGAAATATGTGATCTTTAAACTGGATGCCAAAGATGTCCCTGGGTGAAAGTCCCTGATCTCGTTGGTACCAAGGTGGGTGCTCCATTCAAGGACCGGGTGGTTTAATCATACACCAGTATGCCGAATACCAAACGGCGGTGTTTTCCACTACACGTGGTCAGTTTGGAAGGAAGTCTGACCTAACCTGTCGGAAGAGTGTTGGCAAAGTGGGTTGAGTTTGACCAACTGTGAGTAGGTCCGCTATTGCACCAGATAGGCTTTGGCATTCTATTGGTGAGTAGTGAGGTCTGTGAGACCCTGGTGATGTTCCGTTTCAGAGATGGTATTGGTATCAGTGATGTGACTGATGTTCTGTATGGTGTAGGACGGTCCTGATGTGGGTGGGTGTGATGTGGGCGGGGCTGTAAGCTTGGGCGAGCTACCACACTAGGCGAGCTACCAGTTCCGAGTCCTCCATTGCTTGGGCGATCGCGATATGACTGTTCGTATCTGGACCACTGTACTGAGAGGTGGTGATTTGCATACATGCAGTGGATCATTGCATGTGACATTAGGCCCTGTAGGCCATTGCATAGTATGAGTATATAGCCTTGGTAGGCTGGTTACCTGTATTACATGCTTGCATAGCCATGGCAGGCTAGTTATCTGTATTGCATGCTTGCATAGCTGTGGTAGGCTGGTTATTCATATCACATGATCGTGTAGCCTAATTAGGCTAAGTTTTGGTTTAGATTTCTCATCATGCTTTACTGCTTACTCTGATATTTATCATGCTTGCCATACGCATTGCGCATACACACACGCACTCACAAAGCTTCGTTCGAAGCTTATGCACGTTTGTTACACTGCAGGTTATACCAGAGTGCATCAGCAACGTTGAGTTGGAGTTGGGAGTGCAGTAGCAGGAGGTGCCGAATTGTGCACAGTTTTTATATTTACGCATTGTGTATTTACCTTTCAGTACTGTATGTAAACGAAATGACTTAGTGGAGATATTATGTTTGTCTTTGATGGTACTCATATGGTGATGCTCATGTTTAAAAAAAAAATTTAGACCCTAAAATCCTCCTTGTGGTATCCCAAGATCGGAACCTGGCGTGTGAGGTTAGGATCCGAGATCGACGTACTACGGAGGCTGCCACCTCTGAATTCGGGTTACGATGAATGGACGTCGAAAACCGAATTTGGGGCGTGACATAATCGATCGTCCAAATTCTTCACGATGCTGAAGACTACGTAAGACCGCCACCTCCTAGAAGCCTATATAAATAGTACTCGATGAAGAGCTTTAAGCCTCACACCATTCCAATCAATTCTAGCTTTATTTATCTGTCTATCATGAATATTTATCTTTTTATTTGTTTAATTTATTCCCCCATCACTGCTCATAGCATGGGGCCTTAGTTTTTAATTATTAATTTATCTCTCCATCCTTTATCCATGGCATCCCGCTAGATCACATGGAAGATCGCTCATTTTCAAACTAAAGGCTGTAGGGCTTTCCTATTACATGCTAGGTGATTCCGCCTGCCATCTCACTGTGAAGTTTGATCCACACCATATGATGAACGGATAGTCGAATCACGACTGTCTCGCTGTGTGCTTGGTTCCCTTCAAGTCCATGAATAGGCTTCCACCTCTTTGGCCATCTCATTATGGAGCCTGGTTCCGATTGAGTAATGAACAAATTGTCGAAGATCTTCCCTCAATCGATCGTCTCGTCATGAGGCTCGATTTTTAATTGAGAATCGAACAGATGATCATCCCACACATCATGACCCTCCTGCTGCTAAGCTCAATCCACAATTGGACAACGAACGGATCGTCATCCCCCAAACCGATCGTGAGTGCCAATATTGTAAAAGCCATTAATGGAAGAACACATTCGGCTTTTATCTATTTTCTCCATTATTTTTATTGTTTAACTACGGTAGCTAATCACGTTGATAGAAGTCCATAGATAAAAGGCAAACCCTTAACTCTATTGACACAAGGCAAAAAGAGTCCATTCGGAAGGGCTAACCCCTACCCTTTCACAAATCATCTGATCGTTGATTACAACCAGTGGTTGAGAGGATATTTGGATCATTGCGTTTAGTCTCTAATCAGTCTAACTCAACACAAGGGACACCAACAGTTCAATCAAACATCGAGTTGAGTAGACTCTAGCACACCTTCGTATCATAATCACACACGAGATAATCTAAATACACGCTCTTAATCACACGTGTGGCCTTTTGTTTGATTGAATTGGTAGAACACTTCCAACGTCAAACTTACTGGCTACACTGTAGAATCCGCAATCATCCAACTCAGGAGCATATTTATGATACATTGAAAATTCTTATTAAACTTCTTACCCTCTGGTTGATGAACATATGGTTGTTTGAAGTGCTTCGATATGTTCATTGGAAATGATCAAATAGGAAAAAAAAAAAAAAAAAAAAAACTAAATTAGGCTACCCCAACAAATTGAGGAAATTCGAAAAATATTGAACAATGAGCTAAACATTCGAATCCAAATTAGGTGAATTGATGATTTGACGTAGGGGGACGTGGTGAGGTCGATCACCGACTTCCTCACTGGATAACTACTCTGAATCCACAAAGCTTCTTGGACTCATCAACAGGACTTCCTCGAATCCACGAGGGCAAATCTCGAATCCACGAGACGTTTCTTGAATTCACGAGAAGAAAATCAAATAAATAAAAATTTTGATTAATAAAAAAAAAGATGAATATCAACAAAAATAAACGAACTTAAATAACCCTAACAAACCCTAGATATGCATAAAAGAAGTCCTAATCAAATAAGAAAACTACATGAAAAAAATCGTGCAAGTTCGTGTAAGATTGTCGGGCTTCGTCGGGTGACTAACCCGAGCCGTCAGGCAATCCGTTAGGCGACTGAAATTGTTCATAAACATCCAGAGACTTAGTTTGGAATCTGGCTAAATTTCGGGCGACCGACCAAAGCCTTTGGGAAACCAACGGGCAACTAAAATTTGTTGAATTTCTGAAAATTTTCATTGATATTTTCCATTCTATGTGTGAATCAAGGAATGAATTATCAGAAAGTTCGGCCACTACAATCGCCTCGAGTTCCGACAATGTTGGGGTGGCATATCTTGGGATGCTTATGGATTCCTACAAAATTGAATCCACAAGTTAGAATAATTTTCAGACTCTTCTTCCTTGTCCTCTAAGACTGAGGTATTGATCTCCTCCACCTCCTCAGAATTCTGAACATCCTCTGAGATGGTGGTAGGCTGTACTTTAGAGACCCTGTTCAAACTTGCATTACCCCCATCCAGAACCAACTTTTCATAAGCTATCTCACTGACCACTTACCCGTTCCCCTCAACGGGCCTCTCTAGTATTAATGAAGGAAGCATCTCAACAGGAAACTACACAGCATCTATGAGCACGAAACATGCATTTTCTTCTCGATGTTCATCAGAAGAAGGAACATGTGATGCCAAGTGATCAATCATTTTCAAACCTCCATGTGCTAGGTGTTCATCCCCAACATTATTAGACATCACTTCAGAAATTTCATCTGATTTTTTAGTAAAACTATCTGGAACCAACACATTATTCTCGGATTCTATGGCGGAATCTTGTACAGTTACGGAAGACCGCCTCTCAACTTTAAAAAATTTGGGTAGGTTTTTCGTTTCCACAGGGGCCACTCGTGCACCGTGGAATCTAGCATTCTATCACAACTCCGGCTCAAAACAATAGGATTCCTGCTGTAAGTTGTGGGACTCCTGGGGTAATACCTGATTATCAACAGTGTATAGAAATCGTGATAACAATCGTCGTTTCATCCACGGCCATGAACACATTGGCACATTTAATTATTGTGTCCTCTCGCACTGAAGTTGTTCCCACCATGTTGAAGCGCCGCCTTTCAACTTATATGCTATGAACTGAACCTTCTTCTCATTTGGGATCTGCATGTAGTTGAAAAAGTGTTCGACTTCAAAGAGCCATTTGTCGACGAGACTCCGACCATTGAAGCTAGGGATATCCATCGGTCTCCTGTAGGATTGATTTGTTTAATCCACTCGATTGTAAAATTCAACGGATTTCGGAAGCAGGATTCCACTATGAACATGGAGTTCTATGGCACATAGGCCCAAGAGGAGTTCTCGCTTTGATACCACTTGACGGGGGGCGGGGGTCGATCACCGTCTTCCTCACGGATAACTACTCCGAATTCGCAGAGCTTCCTGGACTCCTCAACAGGACTTCCTCAAATTCACAAGACGTTTCTTGAATCTACGAGAAGAAATTCGAATAAATCGAAAATTTTGATTCATAATAAAAAATAGATGAATAACAACGAAGATAAACAAGCTTAAATAACCATAACAAATATAGATACGCATAAAAGAAGTCTTAATCAAATAAGGCAACTAAATCAGAATCGCACAAGTTTGGTGTAAGTTCGCATAGGACCGTCATGCTTCGTCGGGTGACCGACCCAAGCTGTCGGGTGACCGAAATTGTCCAGAAATGTCCAAAGACTAAGTCTGGAATTTGATTGAATTTCAGAACGACCAGAGCCATTAGAAAATTATCCAGCTACCGAAATTTACTAAAATTTTGGAACTTTTCATTGATATTTTTCCAGTCCATGTGTTATAGAAAGGTTCTTTATCCACACCCTTCATCAGGGTTCCTCCTCTGCATCATGATTTTAATTAGGTTATCTTTGACACCAAGAAACTACTTGATGATCTTTGTCAAAAGTACGTAACAGTTGGATGGCATACATTCTACAGCAAGAATCTGTGCAAATGGAACGATCCTAGTTAGTAGGGGTGGAAATGCGCCAGGTGCTTGTAGGTAAACGTGGCCTGGAGGCTGGGCCCGACCAAGCCCATTTGTCCTGTCTAGTCATAAAGTGGGCCACCATGTTTAAAAACATTTGTTAGAGGTTCTCATTCAAGATACAAGTATAGTTTAAAAACACTTTGTGGGATTTAGGGTATCTGCTCATACAATGAAACTCATGATGTATGCATGATGCCATAAAAAAAAAAAAAAAAAAAAAAAAAAAAAAAAAAAAAAAAACTTATTGGACCATTCATAGCCTTTGATCATTTAACTCTTTTCCTGGCCAGAGTACCTTTCAGCCCACCGGACTTAGGGCCCACGAGACTAGGGACCAAAACAGGCCCTGCCCTAGCCCGGCTCACTGTCAAGTCTATCAGCCCTCCATTCTCTTGTCGTATTTATCTTTTAGGCGTTGCTTTTCAAGACAACTAATTGAAATGTTAGGACTTTCCAATGAAGCAAAAAAGTTGGCTGCTGATTTATCTACGTATGGTCTGGATCAAAGAACCGGATTGGGATTGGGTGGTGACGCGTTCACCACCCACCTAGGTGCTCATCTGGCGTGGCGGATGCGATTGGCCGGCCGTAAGTGGTGTCAGCGATGGGATCGCGGTAGAGTACACATACTCCACCCAAACCCAAAAAAATTTTTAAAAGGCCGTGGGTCCCATCGCTGACACCGCATTCGGCACCAATGCTGAAAACCTGAGAAAACCGGCGTTAAATCTGGGACCGAGCATCATGCAGTACCTCAATTGCAAGCCTCTGTGGGATTATACAGAGCATCGGTTGCTGTTCTTAGCATATTTTTTGCTTCCATACAACAAAATCAACCCAATACAATGTCTACACATGGATGCATTTTGCCTTGTAATCTCTCTCTCTCTCTCTCTCTCTCTGGAAGAAAAACATGGGTTACATTTGCATGACGAAAATGACCTCCGAGACTCTGAAAAGAATAAAGAAAGCAATCTTAAAATGACAAATCCTATGGAAAAAAAAAAAAAAATGAAAGAAGGCAAGGCTACCATAAGCATCGAAGCATGTTGATGAGGAAATGGAAGAGGTAGTTTTCTCGGTGGAGAAGATCATTCCGAACCATGCGTTCCAAGTTCAAGTCGCGCGGTAGGAGCTCGCCATAGTAAAGTATGGTTGTGATGGTTGCCGCTGGACGGTTGACGAACGAGAACAAGAGCCTAACCAGTGATCGAACAAGAAGAGGAAGAAGAGACTGTAATCCCATCCAAACAATGCACTACTTTAGATATCAATTAAATAAATACCCAATTCATACATAGTGTATTAGTTTCAAAGAGAGAGCTCGACAGAGAGGGGCTTACCATGATGATGCAGGAGAGTAGGAATCATGCTGGAGAAGGGATGTGTTTTGGCATTGAAGAGAGAGAGAAAGTCGTTTTAGTTGGAATGTGTCAACTGCCAATCTTCACCTGCTATTCAAGACCTACTCGTCCGTCTATGATCGAGCCAACCAGGAATCCAACTAAATAAAAGTTGTCCTGAAAAGAAAGGCAGGGAATGGGTGGTTTGGTACGCGAGCTGCGTGTAAACCCCGTTACACGGAGTCCGTGTATGCCCAGCCCAATGTCCGTGTGAAATCCACTCCGTCCATCAGTTTCGAAAGATCATTTTACATTGCAAGACCAAGAAAGTGGTAGATAAAAATCTCAAATGGGCCACACCAGAGGAAAGAGTGGAGATTGAACGGCTATCATGGAAACCTTATTGTTGCACACAGAAGTTTTGAATCAGAGGATTATGTTTTGTGATTTCCCTACATCCCGGCAAGAATGACCTTATGAACAGGTTGGATGGCATAAAAGAAAGATCATGGTGGGCCACAGGAAGTTCTCAAGGTTCGACCGTTTCCATCCTTGCTGTTTTCTGCGGTGTGTGGCACTTGGGTTTTGGATCTGGATCATTTTTGGGATTACAATCTAAAAGGATCTGGAAAAACTGATGGTCGGAGTGGATTTCACACGAACATTAGATTAGGCCACACGTAGGTTTGTGTTACACGGGCTAGGTATATCAAGGGTTACACGCAACTAGTTGGGGGGCTGGTTTGGGTTGTAAGCCCCTGTTTCGGGGCATTGGGCCTATCGACCCCCTCCAACACTTGTCTTGTTCTACGAGGTCCCTGTCTTCTCTTGTAAATATTTCTCCTCTTTTCCTTTTCTTTTCTTTCTTTTCATTATTTAAGTGTTTAACACAAGGCAGCTGTACCACACAGCTTGTGGCAAAATGTTTTCTTTCTCACCAGTATGCTACTTTTGTAAGATATCTATGCCATTGAAATGATAGGCCCCACTATGGAGATCCGCCTGGCACAAAACTCAACTAGTACTCTAATCAGGTGGGCCACACTGTTGGAACCAACGGACAATCTCTCGTTTAATTCACATACAGGCTTGGCCCACCTAGTGAGCGGACCCGCCTGATTTTGGAGAAAAAGTAGATCTACGTGGTGGGGACTTATCTTTTTCCTGGTACTGAATTCCTAAACAGGGGGCATTTGGTGAGACTGGTGTCACCGTACCACAATCTGTGGTACAGTTTGCTGTAGGATACTGCACACGTCGCATTCATGAACGTTACTGAGGCCTTCCAAATAGTTGGACCAATTGGAGAAGAATTATAGACTTAGGAGTCTACTAATTATTTGATCCTAACCATCCAATTGATAATCATCAATTGGACGGTTAAAAATAAATGTCCAACGAGGTTAAGATCATTAGATCAAGGTGAATTCCAGGATATGGTCCATCCTTAACGGGCCCACCATGCGGTTGTTCAGCATATGTACATTCTCAGTATGTGAGGGATGAGCCACCACAACTTAAATAATAATAATAAAAATAAATAAATAAATGAAATGCGGATTATCTGCTACCCGGATGGAGCCATGTGGTGTGGGAGAGCGGATTGCCTGTGACCCCGGGCACAGAGATATCTCTGTGCCCGTGACTGTGTGGGGTTAACAGAGATGTTCTTGAAAGATCCACTCCGTCCATCTGTTTTTAAAGATCACAATAGGACAGGAATGAAAAGATCAGGCAGATCCAAAACTCATGTGGGCCATAACGCACGAAAAAGTAGGGATTGAACACCTGACGGTCACGGAAGTTTTGTATCCGGATGATATTTGTTCCTAGAGTTTATCTGATTGGTGATAATTCTATGAACGGTTTGGATGGAATATAAACATCATGGTAAGCTTCAGGAAGGTTTCAATTGTGGACGTTGATGTTCCCACTGTTTTGTTAGTATGGCCCACCTGAGTTTTGGATCTGGTTGATTTTTATAATACTGTCTTATTGTGATCTTTAAAAACAGATGGACGAATTGGATTTTTCAATAACATCTCTATGGACCCCACACAGCCACGGGGCACAGAGATATCTCTGTGCCCGGGGTCACAGGTAATCCGCTCTCTGTGGTGTGGGTGCCGCACTGACTGTGGGGCCCACATCAATTTTTCCATTGTATATCCACGCTGTCCATCCCCTTTTCAAGCTTATTTTAGGGCACGGTCCCAAAAAATGAAGCTGATACAAATCGCAGATGAATCACACAATAGGAATTGAATTCCCACCATTAAAAGATTCTTGGGGTTTACAGAAGTTTTAGATCAAGCTCCTATTTGTACTTTCCCTTTATCCAGGTCTGTGTGACCTTATCAACAGGTTGGGTAGCAAGTAAACATTACAGTGGACCTTAAGATTTTTTTAATGGTGGGTGTTTAATGACCACTGTTTCCTGTGGTGTGGTCCACCTTAGACTTTCGTCTGCTTTATTTTTGGTACCATACCCTAAAATAATCTGGAAAAATGGATCGTCGGTGTGGATATAGAACGCATACATCGAGGTGGACCCCACAGTCAGGGGTCGCACCCACCGGGCTGGATCCGGAGTCGCAGCTAATCTGCATGGGCGAAAGTTGCTGGTAGTAATTGGAAATGACAAATATGCAAATTAGAGTAGTTTTGTCCTGCGATGTGAACCGAGATAAAGAAGGGCAATCTAAAACGAATATAAAAGAAGAGGATTCATTTGATACACTGAAGGAGTGTGATGGTTCATGCGCCGGGAAGCTGTACAATTTCAGTGTGGCATACATAATCCAAATTAAACTGTTCAAATTGCAGGACGTACCATAGATAGGTCATCTTCCTAAAATCAGATCCGTTGAAGAATTTTAACTTCAGATTCAGGGACACATGGTTGCTGCATAGATACCGTTGGCTCTTTTTCATCTAAAGAATCCATTAAGCGTGCAAAATCCCACCAGTTAGATGATGAAATTAAGGTAATTTCTCTCTCACAATCCCATCTAAAGTGTGGAATATCTCCATTTGAAAGGTTTAATTTGAGTTGCTTAAATACAACGTGAACACCATCTTAATGCGGGCTCATCACTAGCAAGCTTTGCCAGAGTATTAAAGCTTTTCAAGCTGCTGGTTTTACCTTTTCTGGGTGCGTTAAGTTTCAATGGTTTTCACTGTATCGAAATACCAACCCCTCTTCATCATTTCCTTACTGAAGAGCAGTCGGAGACGCTATAAAGCATCTACTTGCAACCGGACTGTAGACATGGCCTAAGCTTAATTCAATGAAAGATGATCAAACGATGTACCAAGGGCCACACCTGTCAATCAGGATTCATCAATAGATTACATGATGTAGAGCAGGCCGCCAATTATTTCATGGACCAGATGGACCAAAAGAAGATCAGTTGGGGTCGGAAGTGATCTGGACCATCAAGATCGTAAGATGATCGTATCTCACAATCCGGAATGAGTTTATGGACATATAATATATGATTTTGGGGTAGTTCGAGCTAGTATAGCCAACCAACCCTGTTATGCAGGGTTGCCCATGCCGCAATTGCGAGATTCGACCTGCTTGTCGGTCATTAGCCTATTTAGATTTTACTATTTATAGTAATTTTTGTTTTGATCATAACTTTTGATCCATAAGGTTTTAGAAGTCATGCCCAACATGAAAATCACTTAGAATAGTGCGAAGAATCATGTGGCTGGACTGGTTTGAAAACTTTTTATTTTTGGCAAAACACCACGAGTTTTCTAGGTGCTTTAGTTTGAGTTGGACTCTAATACTTTTTTTAGAGTTTAGTTTATTATTTAAGACATTGTAATCACGTTATTTGGTATTCAATCAATTATTACAAATTTTTTAGAAATTAATTCTTGTTTTCTCTTCTTTCCCTGATGGATTCGAGGAAGTCAGGTTAAAGAGTTCCGGAGGCCTTGTGGATTCAAGGTACTTATCTGATAAGGCAGACGGTGATCGGCCTTGTCACTAGAGGTGGACAACGATCCGATCCGAGTCGAACATGGACCATATCAGATTGTTCGGCTGGTTGAGTGGGTGTGTTCGAACAATGTTGGAACAAACATTCGAACAGGATGGCTCTATTTGAACTCAATTTGGTCTAGCCCAATCATGTTCGAACATATGGATTTCGAACAATTTTTACGAGTTCGAACAAGTTTGAACAATTTCGCTTTTTTCGCTTGAAAATATTTTTTCTACTACTGAAGAGTAAATACTGATTTTTTTTCGTTCTGTGTGTCCCACCATGATGTATTTGTTTTATCCACTCCGTCCATCCATTTGTACAGCTTATTTTAAGGCATTAAATAAGAAACGAGGCAGATACAATACTCAAATGGACCACACCACAGGAAACAGTGAGGAGAATGATGTCCACCATTGAAACTTTCCTGGGTTCACAGTCACTTTTATTTGTCATCCACCCTTCTCTCTGTGTGTGTGTGTGTGTGCGTGTGTGTGTGTGTAATTGAGTCGAGTTGAGTCGAAAAAGACTGTGTTTGAAATTGAATTGAATTTTTTTTCGAACACACCATATGTGTTCGAACGACTTTCTGTTTGAAAAGGGTTTTACCGAGTCGATCCAAACGGTTAAACTCAGTTCATGTCCAGCTCTACTTGTCACTCCCTCCCTGTGTCATTACACCAAACAGACAATCCCGACTGTCATAAATAAAAGATCATTGTCAACATCTAAACCTTATATCCTAACTGATTAGCCGTTAAATAAAAGATCTGAATGAAAAGTAGTGAATAGTACTCCAGAGATTAAATGTACATTAATGGGTTCAATCAATCTGATTCTGGGCCATTTCACATCGAAAGTGGGCTCCATGATTTGGACGGTTTGTTTTAAGGCACGACGGGTTTACCACGGCTCTCTCCAAGTTTCTCGATGAATAAAATATTCCATGCTACGAACTACTACAAAATTTCCCACGTGTAAATACTCTCATCTCATGTCAAGGAATACAAGTGAGATGAATGTGTTGATTATTTGAGTGCATATATTTTATAGGATTTTTTTCCTACATCAGGATTGATATTTAAAAAACTAATGGTGTAGGAAGGTGGGCACGGATTGTGTCCAGCAAAGCACTGGGTTTATTTCATTCAGCAACAATGAAAAAGGGCAACCAGCTGGGCATATCATACATGGGACTTAATGTGAAAAATTAAAAATTCTTTTCATGAAATGATCATTTTGTTCCTTTCACTGTAGGTCCAATGAATGTACATATACACGTGAAGTTTTTCATTGCCATAAGACACTGTGAAAACGTAGAAAAAATGACCGCAAAACTTGATGCAGTTTTAGTAATTCGGCAGCAAATGCCATCAAACATCTCGAACATATCTTTCTCATCCTCATCCCCTAGAGCGAGGTCTCTCTCTTCCACACCAGATCTGTCTGTCTCTCCATCGCATCAATGGGCCATTCGTGGTTTTGAGGAAAGAAGAAGAATAATGTGTATAGTTTAATTTTCTTTTTTTTTGTTGATTTTAAATCTTTTTTTTTTAATCTATGGTGGGGTCCACTTCAAAGGATTATCCGTCCCAATTTGGAGCTAATACCCTGATGGTGAAGTCCACCAGTACGTGGGACGCACTATAATGTTGGTTAAATCTGTCCCTTCTTCTCATACATTTGTTGTAGGGCCCACCAATACATGACACCCATTGTAATATTTATTTGTCATCCAACTTGTTGTGGGGTCTGATGTTGGCCTCATTGTCATTTTTTTTGCCATCCACATTGTTCGCAAGTGACTCAACGTACATGAAAAAAAAATATATCTAGCACTGTGGGGCTCACTTGTGGGCAAACACTAGTGGTTAGGTCTAACATATCTTTCACGTCAAATCTCTAATTTTTCTGGCTTTTAAATTCAAAGTGAATTTGAGTTTGAATGAGGGAGAGATACGGAAGATGTTGGATTAGATATGGATAATCCTTATCCAAACCAACCTCATCCAGCATCCCCCATCTCTCTGATCCTTTCCTTTAAATAGGGATAGGCTCTCTCATGAAAAACATCAATAAACTAAGACCCGAGAGAAAATAGAGAGGAAGTATTATATCCCTAAAATATCTATCTGGCTCGTTCCTTAAACGATCTAAGTCGTAAGATCATAATTTGAGACCATCCTTACCGTAGAATCAAAGGGGTGATCAGACTCACATGCTCCTGTAGTGGTTAGGCGGACCACTAGACCTGTGTCATTCATCATCGGCTTTGTGAGTGCTTCATATCGTGTAGATTGTCGGATCCTATAGGCTCGCTCTTTCGTGCCGACTTTCAGTGGTATCAGAGCACTTGATGGCGGATCTCCAATTACGGTGGATAAATCGAATTGAGAGATGGCCACTAAGGTATTAATTGTTGAACAACTGATCAAGAGTCAATAATTCGACGATAAAAACTATTAAGATTGGTCCCGAGTAGTGCGAAGCCTTTCTAAACGAGGACGACATTTCGCATACTTTGAATGCGATTTAAGAGGAACTCATAATGGTTTAGAACGAAAATTTAGGAGAATATATTGCCCTGATGAACCACTGTAACAAGTGGCATAAACAAAATCGTTATGCTTGTAATGTCCTAATTAGCACAATGCACAAAGAACTCATAGCGATGTATCAAGTGCATGAGACCGCTAAAGGGATTTTAGATGCACTGGCAAATGCTTATGCGTATAAGTTAGACGCAAAAGTTCAAGCAATGGAATTAGAGCTTCAAGAATGCAGGATGCCAGTAAGTTGCCCCATCAAGGATAATATCCGCAAGATGGAGTAGATGATAGGCGCCCTTAGGAACGTAAGGTGTAAACTAACTAAAAATCAAAAGACAATCACGATACACTGTTCCTTACCCAAATCTTGGGCTCCAATAAAAAGGATTATGAACCATACTGATTATATTATTACGCGCGTTTAGAGACTTTTGTGGCTATCTGGTATAAGAGGTTGAAATAAATGAAATTAAACCAGTTTCAGCTAAGGCCTTTTTAGCAGAGACCCACTAACGAAAAGCTAATAGGAGACGGTCCAAAGCTTGTGAGAAGATAAAGAAGAACGACCAAGAATAGAAGACTGCAACACCTCCTCCTATTCCCATGAAAGAAAAAGGAAAGAAGAAGTCGAGAAAGTCAAGCATAATTTGCTTCGTCTATGGAAACTTTGACCACTATGCCTGCAAGTGCACCCATAAAAAGATTGTAATTCCTAAGTCATGAAACACTTTGTTTGTAGGCATTTGTTCAGAATCCTTTTCATTGATACTCTATCTAATGAGTGGATTTTGAATTCAGGCACAACAAAGCACGCAATACAAGATCATCGAAGACTCGAGGAATTTCACATTGTTGTCACAGAGAGTTACAAGGTATACATGGGGAATAACACTGTAAAAGACGTGTTAGGAATCGATGTTTATCATATCCATAGACGCATATTGTAAATAATAACCTTCTGTGATACTCTTCTTGCACCGGGCATGCGTTAGAATTTAATTTTTATTTCTAAGTTATTAGTTGATGGTTTTGATATTCATTTTTTTGAAACGAGAGTTTTTTTAAGATTCAATAACCTCATCTTTTTATAAGAAAACTTGATTTCAGATTTATTTATTCTAAACGTAGGTAGTGATGATGTATATTTTGTTAGTGCACTTTTCTATGGCATACTAGTGCACATTATTTGTCAATCGCATGTGTCCATGTGTTGTAATGTCGATTAAGCCTTAACAAGCTAAAGATCGAAGATTCAAGTGGACAAGCATCATCAAGGAAGAAGAAACAGGTAAAAGAGATGCCTTGGTGACCCTAACCCTTTGAACCAAAACAACCTAAACCTCTAAATGACTTGGACCAGCTAGGAAAACCCTTAGTCATCATTATTGGCCTTAGAACTCTTAGAAAAATATGATAAGTTAGGATAATAAAAGAGGTGCAAGTTGCTGTCATGAAATAGCCCAAACAGCAGTTTCCGATAGGTCTTCAATCAATCAAATATCAGTTTTAATGGTACTCCAATCAATCGGAACTACAATTTGATCAATCGAAAATTGGTCTAGCAAACAATGTAAATTCTCTGGACAATTTTTTGATACATCGAAACATTCTTTCGATCAATTGGAGAATAATCTGATTAATCGAACCGGATATCTAGCAATTATGTAAACTCTTTAGAAAAAAATTTCGATCAATCGGAACAGTATTTCGATCAATCAAAGACATCTTCAATCAATCAGAGGTTAATTCCGATCAATCGAAGATGTACGAATCTGCCTATTTTTTATTGTTGAGATTTATCTATAAAGGGGGGGGGGGGGGGGGGGGGGGGGGGCATTCATTTTGGGGCTTAAGAGATGGATTTTATTGATTTAGAAGCCACCACCGTTGTATATCATCAGGAGTTCTAATCCTAACTCATCTAAGCCATTCTTCTTGTGATTCATTACAAGCTTGGAGCATTCAAAGTTTAAATGAGAATGTGCTTGCTCTCTCTTGATTCCTAGAAGTTTAAACACCTGGATCATAGGTAAATTTCTTGTTTAAACACCACCTAGGATTCTAAATAGGTGTACTCTTCCAGGAAACCCATTTTCTACCATTTGTAGAGGATTGACCACCTCCTAGTACATTGGGCATCTCCAAAGGAGCATCATAGGCAAGGGAGTTGATCTTGGAGCTGAAGCCTCAACAAAGCGACAACATCAATGGTCGTGGGAGAAAATGGGAGCTAATTGAAGCACGGGAGAGCAAAAATAAAGCAACCCAACAAGGCATTGTACAAGGGGCTCAATCCGACAAGTAAGTTGTCACTTTAGGAGTTCTAGTACTCATTCCTTTTGGTAGGATTGAATGTGATGTTAAGGTTGATGGTTATCCTACTTAAAACCATGTAGGTTCGTTTGTCGATCTGTGACACGTTTTTGGGCCTAAACAAGTCTCTAAGAGGAGCAACCAACACGGGTGCGTATGTGTAGGTTGGAAGGAACCTGTAAACTCTCTGGTAGGGTGGACCTGAGTCAAATACCTAAGTTGAGAGATGAATCTTAAAAATCTCCATTCAGGGTGAGAGGTGAACTTGTGCAAAAACCTCTGTGTAAAGGTTGAGAAGTAAATCTGATTTAAAACCTCCATTATAGTGAAATCCAGTGTGCTCAAGGGATGAGTACATGAGTCGGGAGTGGAGTAGACAAGTAGTCGAACCACAATACATGCTTGTGTTTGAGATTGTCATTTGAGCCATATTTTTTCTTGCATTGTCTTTAATTGTCACTTACATGAATGTTGGAATGGAATGTATGTCATGCATTGATAGTTAGATTCTCACACACATCTTGTAGTTTCACTTCTACCACCACCATTGCATATATCATTATAAGTGATCACATGGAATCCCCACCAATTCATTGATAAATAGATGAATCCGAGCATGTATGGTCTAGTGTGCATTGTGCATATTCATCTCATGACTTTTCAGGATTACCTTCTTCATAAATCAGTTAAACAAAGATCTAAAGTGTACAGATCAACCAATTGCCTATGATAGGAATTTGCCTTACCGTTCATTCGACGGCTTTCACACTACTTCCCATTTCCAGCTTTGGTTACGGGTAGACCATCCCTTGGTTAGTAATAGGTAACCATGTTAAAAAATTTTCACAAATATTCAATAAATATCCATACTTTCTTTTTCCTTTCTCTTTTCTTTTCTTTTCTTCATTTATTAGATAGGATTGTTAGAAATCTGTTGAGCCTCCAATTTATACATTTGCCGACCCATTACATCACATTATATGCATGGTTTTCATGTTTAAAGACTAATTTAATACATATTTTTGTGATTGTAGGAATGAGAGGGAGATTTCACGAATTCATGGTTAAAAGAGTCACTTTGTGTGCATTGAAGACCAAAGGACTAAGTGCCACAGGATGGGAGCAAGAAGCAAGGGAGAAAGAGAAAGAAAGAAGAAGAAGTGAAGATAGACAGCACTGAGGACCGATCGTCCGACCGGTCTGCCAAGGCACAGGACCGGTCATCCGACTGATCTACAATTCAACAGAGACCCCCATTGCTGCACTTCTCACTGGACCAAGCTAGACAGGTCAAGCACTCAACAAAGAGGGGGAGGAAATTTTGAAAAGTCACTGGACTGTTTTTGCTGTTTACAACCGGTCGTCCAACCGGTCGTCTATGAGCTCAGACCGGTCGTCGGCTGTATAATAAAGCTTATCCTACAAGCTTCGATTTTCTCTGCACAACTCTGTGATTTCTTGCTCAATCTGGAATTTTCCACACTATTCTAGAAAAGGGGACCTAGGGCTTCTTCTAAAGGTATCCTAGAAGAGATTGGAGGTCGTGGGAAGTGAAAGAGAGCACTGTGGAGTGTCCACAACTCCATTGATTCCGGTTTTTCTAGTTTTTATGTCTTTTTCATTGAGTTCTAGTTGTAGTATAACAATGCTCGGCTAGAATCTCTCAGCTAGGGCTGAGAGGTGAAGCTTGTAGCCAATTTCATGTTTAGTTCAGTTTGATTTAAGTACTTTCACTTTAAGTTTGGATTTTTATTATTCTAGTTCGAATAAAGTTGATATTTTTAGAAGTTTTATGAGAGTTCATGTGCTTTAGACATGGATTCCTTGCAATTCTCTAAGATTATCATATTCGACTTGATTAGATTTGAATTATAGTAACCCTTGAGCATGCATAGTCCATAGGCATGGTTGTTACTCCGAAGGCTATGATTTTGAATGCTATGGATTAAATAGGACTAGAACTTGAAAGTTCAACTCAAGTGGGATTAAATGTGTTTTTAATGCTTTATCTTCTAACTAGATGAGAGATAGAACTTTGAATCTAGTTGTGTTTTATGCTTGGATTGATTGGATTGACATGAAATTGCTACAAGTGGATGCTTGAAAGCCTTAGTTCGTTTAAATTGCTGATTTTTCTAAGTTACTGTTTTAAATTAGTTCTCTTAATTCAAAACTCCAAATTGTTTCAATTCAAGTTGCTGGAATAAATTAGAATTGGTTTTCTAATTCCCTGTGGATTGACCTCTGTGTTATCGAGAATTATTATTACATCGCAGCCTTGCACTTGAGGCGAGCGAACAAGTTTTTGGCGCTGTTACCGGGGAATTTAGATAAATAGTTCTAGATTGTTTTTAGTGGCTGTAGAAGTAGAAGTGTATAGGTTTTCTGATTTCCTAGGACTAACAAGTTATTTTGTTTTGTATAAATTCTTCCATAGTTCAAGCGAATCGGGTAATATCCTTCTAACTTAGTGTTTTTTTTTATTATAGATTTTTAGATTTTTTTTTCAAATTTTAGGACTTAGGATTAGTTTAGATTTTGGATTGTGTGGTTTATGTCCTGTTGGGAACTTGACCATACCAATCGTCTCCAATCCGAAGGTGGTCTAGTTGGACCATTATCGGTCCATAGATGAGTCCGAAAATACCAAGAGCATTGTGATAGTTTGGGGAGTATGGATCAAACACCTTTAAGGAATCCTTCCCCCCTACTCCAACGACAAACGCAAATCAAGAGGGAGTAGGAGAGAATGAGGTACACAATGTTCCTCCAATGAGATCTTTACGGGACTACCTACAACCGGCCCATACAACTACACCCTCGTACGTGGTCTTACCACAAACCGGGGGAAACATTGATATAAAGCCGGGTGTGATTCAACTTTTGCCAAAGTTCAATGGGCTAGACTCTGAGAGCCCATACCTACACTTAAAGGAATTTGAGGAAGTGGTGGCTCCTTTGCAATACACTAATGTTTCAGAAGATGCCATAAAACTCAAACTTTTTTCCTTTTCATTGAAAGAAAGAGCCAAGAGTTGGCTTCACTCTCCTAGACCACACTCGATAGGGTCATGGAACGAGATGACCCGGGAATTCTTGAAAAAGTTCTTCCCGGCTCATAAAACAAACACCCTTCGAAGAGCCATAATGAACTTTTCGGTTAAAGAGAATGAATCATTCTTTCAATGTTAGGAAAGGTTCAAAGACCTCCTACTTGCTTGCCCACATCACGGCTACTAAAGCTGGCGAATCATAAACTTCTTCAAATATGGATTAAGTTCCAACATGCGCCAATTCGTAGAGATAATGTGCAACGGCGAGTTTATGAGTAAAAATCCAGATGAAGCCTGGAGTTACTTGGATATGTTGGCCGAGAATGCCCAATCATGGGATACCTCGGACAAATCTAGTAATCTCAAGCCTCTTCAACAAAAGGAGAAAGGATGCATCTATATTCTTAAAGAAGAAGATGATGTGAACGCAAAGATAGCCAGCCTCACAAGGAAGATCGAGGCCACGGAACTTAGTAAGAGTGGAGTTTCAAAGTCTAATAAAGCTATTGAGAACATGTGTGGAATTTGTGCCACTAATATACACGCTACGCAAGATTGTCCTACAATTCCTGCATTTCAAGAGGTGTTACAAGAACACGCAAATGCCACATATGGTTATCAACGACCTTTTAATGGACCGGTGGGTAACACGTATAACTCTACTTGGAAGAACCACCCAAATTTCAGTTGGAAGAATAATCCTACGGGTAATCTTACCAACTCTCAAGGAGGGCCATCCATGCAAAACATGGCCCCACCTCCATTCTCAATGGAAGATACTCTAAAGGCGTTTATGCAAGGCAAACGCAAATAAATCAAATGAACCAACAAATGTTCCAAGAGCTTAAAGTCTTGGTTGATGAGATAAAGGGACGCTTGAATGCTAGCGAAGGGACCTTTCCGGCCCAACCTCAGCCCAATCTAAAACAAGTACATGATGTAAGCATCCATAATCTCCCCAACTAACATGTGGAGCAAGCAAAATATGTCACCACTCTTAGAAGTGGTAAGGAAATTGACAAATTCATTCCGGTGAAAGCCGACAAGCCTAAGGATCCAGTAAATTCTGAGGATGAGGACAGATCTAACTCAGCCCCACAAGAAACGGAACACATTTATAAGCTTGTAGCACCATTCCCTTCGAGATTGGTTGCTCCAAAATCTCTTCCAAACTCTCATGATATTCTAAAGATTTTCAGACAAGTCAAGATTAACATTCCATTGCTTGATGCCATTAAACAAATCCTTTCTTATGCTAAGTTTCTAAAGGACCTATGCACGACCAAACGCAAATATAATGTGCAGCAAAAGGCCTTTTTGAATGAGCAAGTGAGTGCCATTCTCACTCAAAAGACCTCCTCAAAATTTAAGGATCCTGGTAGTCGCACAATATCATGAATCATTGGTGACTACCGGATTGAACGTGCATTGCTAGACTTGGGGGCAAGCGTAAACTTGATCCCGTACTCGGTATACGAGCAATTAGGTCTTGGTGAATTAAAACCCACTAAAACCACATTACAACTCGTTGATAGATCCATCCGTGTACCGGGAGGGATAGTTGAGGATGTATTGGTCCAAGTCGAAAAATTCTACTATCCGGTGGATTTTATCGTCTTGGACATGCAACCGGTTACAGATACTAGCACCCAAATACCGGTGATTCTTGGCCGCCCGTTCCTTGCTACATCAAACGCAATCATAAATTGTCGGAATAGGGTGATGCAAATGTCCTTTGAGAACATGACATTGGAGGTGAATGTGTTTCACTTGGGCAAAAGGCATAGAGATGATGATGATGTCCACGAGGTTGATATGATTGAATCAATCGTAGAAGAGGAGTTCGCTTTAAATCAGAATTTTGATCCTCTAGATGTTGTTATCTTCGATCCCTTTGAGTAACGATGATGACGATCCTCATGAGATAAACATGATAAAATCTAAGGAGGATGGGGAGTATTTCCAACCCAATCTACCTGAAAGCTTGGGGAAATGTTTGACACATTTCAATGATGAATTCAATGTTATTATTAATGAGATCTTGGAAGCGTCAATTTCTAAAAATTTATTTGACAAGTTACCAATTTCTGATTTACACAAATTTGTTATGCAGGAATTGGAAGAATTGGTGCTTGACTTGCCTACAGAGAGGCCAATTTCTGAAAGTGTAGAGGTTGAGGATCCACTCCAACCTACACAAAAGCCTGAGAAGGAGGAAGACGTAAAGGGTCCAAATCTGAAAATTTCCTCCGATGAGGTCTCCTACACTCTAGAGGAGTGTTTGGCATATTTTGAAGATTGGGATGATCCCATGATTAAGGATATAGTGCATGCCTTGAGGGAGACCCCTTCGGTGCCTAAAAAGCTTTCTTTCACGAAGTGCCAAACTGAAAAATCAATTGTGGAAGCACCAGTGAAATCTGATTTTGTGGAGATCATATCAACTTGTGAAGAAGAAATAAAAGTCTCCACATCTCTTTGGGTTGTTCAAACCAAAGAACATAACTTCTGGGATGACCCATATTTAATAAACTTTTGCCCAGACAAGATAGAAAGGAGATCCATATTCGATGATTTCCAACCAATGCAATTCTCCTTTCCTAGTACATGTGACAATTTTATTGAGGAACCCACTAAAAATTTTCAGCAGAAGTTAAACTAGTTGATGTCACCAATGTACTTTCCAAAGCAGGATGGTGGATTGTTCTACTGAAAAATCTGTTACACCACTTGATGATCTTGCTCGACTTTGTCCTTTTGGATGTTATAATGATAATCGATCTCTTAGTCTGATGGAGATCCTCTTTTTAAAAGGACGGGTTCAGTAGGATTAGGTTTAGTTATTTTTCTATTTTAATTTTACTTGCTTAGTAGATTTTGATACCGGGGTTGTACACTTCCATGATCGACTCTCTCAAGTACTATCGTTCTCACTCTCTTTTATTTTACCATTGCTCTCATGTTCATGCTCATTGCATATCTTTCTACATTGAGGACAATGCAAGATTGGTTGGGGGTGAGATGAGATCCCTCGTCTAGCAGTTTGTGGACATTTCGAGCATTATTTGTCGAATTTTTTTTTAATTTTCTGAAAATTCAAAACTCTTTTAGAAAATTTTTATTTCTATGCATTCGGGATGATACGAGTCTAAGAAAAGGAGATACAAAGTGAGCGATGTTGAAAGTCTTGAACCACCTTTGATATAATGGTTTTATATGTGAGTTTCCCTATTTATTTGATTGATAGAAAATTTGAACATTTTTACACCTAGTTCACATTACACGATTCTCATGGTTTAAAAGGATTATGTAATTTGTGGATTGGCTAGGCTTAGATTTAAGGTGTTGAGGAACCAAGCCGGGGTACTTTGTCCATCCTTGTCCATGGGAAAATAACGAAAGATATGAATTTCTAAAAATCCTATCTAATGTGTATAAAAAGGAAAGGAATGATGAAAATATGGGAATGATTGAGAATATGGTAGGAAAATTTCGAAAAGGGCTACCTATTACCAATCAGGGGATGGTCTACCCATGACCAAAGCCGGAAATGGGACGTAGTGTGAAAGCCGTTGGAAGGACGGTAAGGCAAATTCCTATCATAGGCTTGTTGTTGATTTGTACACTTTTAGATCTATAGTTTAGTTGATCTATGAAGAAGATAATCTCGAAAATTCATGAGATGAACTTTCAACATGCACACTAGGTTGAAATTGTTCAAGTTCTTCTATTTATCAATCAATCAGCGAAAATTTCATATGAACACTTATTATGTTTTGAGAGTTTAAGGTTTCAACTTCTATCACCTAGTTTCTCTCGTTTTTACACTTGTATGTGTTCACTTCCCCAAGTGTAGGGTTGCGATGTAGTAATAATCTTGGTAAGACCGAAGTCGATCCACAGGGACTTATATAGGAATTCACAAAACACTTCCAATAGTGTTTACTGAAAAACTAACAAATAAGTTTTGAAGGAGATTGATGTGAATAGTAATTTTGAACTTAAACTGAAGTAATCAATTAATAAAAGGCACTAGGGGTTCAAGGATCCACTTGTAGCAATCCTTGATGCTCAATTCACTGTGGTTTCTCACTTTCTCAACTAGAATCGAAATTAAGATCTATCTAGTCGGATGATAGAGTAGTTAAACCAACAATCTACCATATGTAAGATCAATGTACATGATTCACTCAATGCAAGCTAGGACGAGCATACTCAATTGCATAGGTTAGTCCCAATTCTAATAAACTAAGTTCACAATCATAACCATCATTAAGTCCTGTCACAAGACAAAGCTAGATCATGATTTGAACCTGATTCAAATCACATACACAGCCCCACACAGTACATAATTTCTAGAAAAGTAGAACTTTGGTAGGAAGTTCCCACATGAAGATCATGAATCTAGAGCATATTCCGATTCCTCAGTGTTGGAACTAGAAAATGAACCGCGGGGAACATCTTCTGAGATGTTGTGTTTTTGTTGCTCTGGGGTTCTGAATAATAGAAACACTTATAGACAATCACAAGCATTCACAAAAGTACACAAGAGAAAAGATATCACAAGGCGAATTTTATTCCAGAGATCCTAAGATCTTGTACATTCCAGGCTGTGGTCTGGCACGAGCCCTTAATTACATCAAATGATCGATGACCCTTGATTAAAAGCCAAAAGACTAGTCAGCGGGGACTATGGTCTCAGAGTTCATGGTCGCGGGGACCTGTGTTTGTGTGGTCACGGGGACCTGTATTTGTATGTTTTGTTATGGACTGATCCATCTTTGTACGAGTCGGATGTCTATGTCCCATGTTTTGTCCGGAAATCCGGGCTGAGACTGTTAGGGTTTATGGCTGAGATGGACAACTCTGGGCTCGCGCCTGTCAATATAGGGACAGGTGACCTCGGGAAGTCCATTCTACAGTTGTGTGTACCTGTGCAGCTCAACCAGCGGATGCCGTTTGGATGGGTAGGGCATTGACTGTTCTTGAAGTGTCAGTCTTTAACAAATCGTGTGTGATAGTTTAGAACTCTCCTGGCATGGTTTATCGTATTAACCATAGTCCCCTTCGCTTAGTCCGGGCCTGAATCCGGGTCATATTGTGATAGTACATGTAATGATGATGCATCAGTATGGTCCTGGGCACTGGCGGCCTCTTTTTGGGAGGATTGCTTCGTTCATCTAGTCGGATCGGATCGGGCTCCGAAGGCTTGTATTCTGCTCACTGGGTGGCCCGGATGGGTCATTTGACCGTTCCATTGCGTCCGAAATGCTCGAAATACCAAAAATAGGCCCAAACGGGGCTCAAAAACGTCGTAGAATGAGCATTTAAAGGTGCTGGAATGAACGCTCAAAGTGCTGATTTTTGCGATCCGCTGGCCTGATTTTACTGATGCGCTGGGGCCAGCGCGTCCAAAAATGATTGTTAAAAATTATCTATTTTCATGATGCGCTAGGCTATTTTTCTGACGCGATGGGGCCAGTGCGTCCAAAAATGATTGTTAAAAATTATCTATTTTCATGATGCGCTAGGCTATTTTTCTGACGCGTTGGGGCCAGTGCGTCCAAAAATAACTTCGTTTATGAATGTTCATTTTTCTGATCCGCTGGCCTATTTTGCGATGCGCTGGGGCTAGTGCGTCCGAAAAAGATGACTTTTTAAGTTGATGATTTGTTTGATCCGCGGAGGTTTTTTTTCTGATGCGCTGGATCATTTTTGTGATGCGCTGGGGCCAGCGCGTCCAAAATGATGACTTAAGTTATTTCATCTCCGAACCTGTTATGGTCGGAGGTGCGATTTTCGGCGAGGGGTTCCAGTGATCAGAAAAGAGTTCCGGCGGTCGGAAAAAGGTTTTCCGGCGAAGAGGTTCGGCTCTCTCTCTCTGAATCTTGCAAATGAGGTGGTGGGAGGGGTATTTATAGCATAGGTCGGCCAATAGGAAGTCGACACGTGTCGCGCGTCGAGAAATCTTGCCTGCGCGTCGAGAAAATCACTCGGCGCGTCTGAAAATGTCTTAGTTGAGATCCTAATTTTTAGGGCGCACGGCGTTCAGTGCGTCCTGAAATTACTGAAAGTGCCTGATTTATTGGACGCGCTGGGGGTCAGCACGTCCTAAAATTCCTGATTTTTTGGATGCGCTTAGGGCAGTGCGTCCTGAAATTCATTCTGTAAAACTGCCTGCATTCTTCGATGCGCCGGACGAATTTTCGGATGCACTGGAGGTCAGTGCGTCCTGAAATTCATTTCGTGAAACTGTCCGAATTTCCTGATGCGCTGAATGAATTTTCGGACGCGCTAGAGGTAGTGCGTCCTGAAATTCATTTTCTGAAAATGACTGAATTTCACGATGCGCTGGTTATGGGTTTTCTAGATGCGCCGACGTACTCGTGTTTGGGGAAATTGGGTTTTACAAAATGAAGGGCTTGTGGGGCCCGCCTTGCGATGAATGTCGATGCACTGCTCCTATTTTTCATAGTTGAGGTATCCCTCCCAAATTTGGGGGTTTTTGATCATGATGACCGGTGGGGTCCACCACTGGCCCAATTTCTCACCTTTTGGTTAAGCCTGATGCGTGTTGTGATTTTTGACGCGATTTTCGATGCACTGGCCCTAAATTCAACCAAGTGATGATTTGGACACTCAGAATCGTTGTTTCGAGGATCCTCACTTTTGGGACCCCAACAGATGCCCCTCTGATGCGTTGGGATGGCGCGCGGCGGTCCATGGCGACGCATCGAATTTTTCGTGTCCCACTATAAATAGGGAAGCCCAGGTCATTTTGTCATATCACTTTCATTTTTCGACAACCAGAGCTCTCGGCCAGCGCATCGAAGAAATCGCTAGCGCGTCGAATAATAGTCGCCAGCGCATCAAACTATTAGGTAGCGCGTCGAGTAATTCAGACTCGGGCCTTTTTCTCGATGCGCTACCCTCAGCGCGGCCATTAATTGGACTTAGGTTTTTTTCCCATTTTTTAGACGCGCCATAGCGTCGCGCGCGGGTTAAATAGCCGCGCTACCTTCAGCGCGCTAATTTAATCAAAAACTTCTTTTTATTGACGCGCTAAGGGCAGCGCGTCCCCCCGTGCTTCGTTAAAACTCATTTCACGATCCGCTGAGTCCAGCGCGTTGCATTTTGCAATTTTTCGATGCGCCAGCCCCAGCGCATACTTGCGTGCCTCGAAAAACCCATTTGATGGACGCGCTAAGGTGTGGCGCTTATGAAAATTTGAACTTGGTGGAATCGTCATTTTCTGGACGCACTGGGGCCGGCGCATCATTTTTTGGACTTTGTGGAGTTGCGCGATTTTTACGACGCGCTGGGCTCTACGCGTGCGATTTTGGGACTTAGTGGAATTCATTGAATTTGTCGCACACACCGGATCCCGCACTTATATTTTCAAACTTGTTAAGTTGGCTCGATTGTTGAACGTATTAAGGCCAACGAGTACTGATTTCTAAGTTTGAGAAGTTGCCCAATTTTAGTGTCCTAATCAAGTACACTTATCATGGCTTAACGCGCTCACATTCGGGTTCATTTGATCATTGCTCGTGATATTTGGGACTGTTGTTTCGGGTGCGTGGAGCCTCACACACCCTCATATTCAACCTGATCGCCTTTGAGCATTACCAGGGCGTGTGAAGCCTCACGCACCCAGCCCCTAGGCCTTGGTGGAATTCGGGGTTTTTACGAACTTCGTACCGACGATCTGCCGTGCCTCCAAAGGGGGTGAGCCCCTATACCTCTGCTTCGCATTCGCACATGCGTGCCAATTGCCCTCGAGAGGCGTAGGGTCTCACGCACTTGGGAGACTGCCTGGTTGCATAAGTCTAATGGGCAATTCTAATGGCGAATTTAAGTGATGTTTCGGAGGTACCTTCGCATGCCTTTTCTTAGCCCTTCTTGTCTTTACGCGAGCGGCTTCATGTGCTTTTTCCTTCTTTTCTTTTGTCGGACTGCCTCATTGGTTCATCCGTCTTGTCTTTTAGCAGACAATGGTCATAACTCGCGCTTCTCTACGCGCGGCCCGGGATTGTATGAGGCGGCTTTTAAATGCTTTAGACCACCCCGAGGCTTGGTCATCTCTCGCCGGTCAATGCGACGAGGTGGCCGAAGCCTTGACCCATCTCGGCGCGGACTCCCGCCCTATTCTTCGAGCTATCTAGAATGTCTCGGCGATGACCTCCATCTCTAATGAGCGTAAGGAGGCCATTTCTAGCTTCATCGGCGATTCTTCCCTCTTAGAAGAATTGGCGGTCCTGGAGGCGGCGGAGCCTTCTCTGGCTGCTTCTTTCCTATCCCTGTCGACGCGACTTAGCTTCCTGAAGGAGGAGAAGAGGGAGAGCAGGCGATTTCTAGCCTGGCTTGTCCCTTTGGCGGAGGCCGAGTATCCGGATCGCCGCGCCGGTATCTGGAGGATGGTCAGAGAGGCTATACGGGAACATGACGACCTGGCGATCGACGTCTCTATTATAAGGAACTACGTCAATGCCGAGCACCTGAACTTTGATCTCGTGCAACAATGTATTTCTATCCTAGTGGACTTGATCTTCAAGGAAGGCCAGGTCCAGGCGAAAGTCGATGAGTTAAGGGCTCGGGTTCTCCCGCTGACGCAGGACTGAGATCCTCGCTCTCTGGCTTTGGGGAGGGGTCCCCGCGATTTTGAGTCGTTTCACATTGACTGTTGATTTTTGATCATTTAAACAATTGACATTTAACAATTTAGACATTTGGAATAGCCCTCATGGTTTGATGAATGCTAATTATACTTTTCCGCTTTACTTCTGTCTTTCCTCGCTTGTGTGTTTGTGACGATGATGTTGTGGATGTTGTCGTTTCATTTCTTTTTCCATTGGTTTCGAATGTGTTCTGCAGTGGCTTGGATTGGCGCTTGTACTTTGTTCACTTGCTGCTTCGTATCCCTTTGGATTTTGTAAATGTTTGATTGATTTTATGAGGATATTTCCCTTTGCCCTGTACTTAAGCCATTTTCATGCCGTTGCAGATTATAATGGCCAGCAATCCATCACAAGCCGGTCCTTCGGGTTCGCCTCAGACTCCATCAAAGCGTAAGCGCGCCGCCGCCAACCAGGTTTCCAGGCCGTCGGCTGAGAATCCGCAGTGGTTCCTCCCGCCGGAGACGTTCAACTTTTATGAATGCATCTTGACTCTTCCGAAGAATGTTCAACGGAACATACTCTGCAACAAGGCCATACCGACCCCTCCTGACGAGGGTACTCAAGAAGAATGGGATGCGTGGTATGCTCCTTTGCAAGGTTTTCGGACCGACGAGGTTGTTGGGTCTGAAGAGGGTGAAGCGAGCCCAGTTGTGCCTACTCAGTCTGCTAAGCGAGGTCGCCCGAAGACGACTGGAAAAACGCTAAGCAGGTCTACATGGAGAACCAAGCCAAGTCGAAGTCTGATAGGATGAGGGTTGTCTGGTCCTCCGCGAAGCTGGTGGTATCATCTCTTGTGATCCGTAACCCCTACACAAAGCAATTCATCCGATTTCCCAAGAGCTTCCAGAGATATCGCTCTCTACCGAGTATCGAACCATCTGATGTGTGTCGCGCAAACTCATTTTACA